>NC_041315.1:17880007-17898658 GCF_004329235.1 Podarcis muralis
TCTGTTTTCGGTATAAGTGTAATGTACGCTTCTTCTTCCCACGACTCTGGTGCCTTTTTCCCTTCCAATATTTCATTACAGACTTCCTTTAAAGCAGCAAAAACTACTTGCACTATGTGGAATCATTTGGTTAATAACTATCCATCGTTGTGGACTATGGTGGCTTGTACATCTGCTCTGTCTGTTGTTCCAAATGCTCCTCGGCCCACTATACCTGAAGGGAGTCGGTCTCCACCCCCGTGTTCCAGCCTGGACACTGAGATCCATGCTGCTAAGGGCCTTCTGGCAGTTTTCCTCGCTGGCGAGAAGTGAGGTCACAGGGAACCAGGCAGAGGGCCTTCTCGGTAGCGGCACCCGCCCTGTTGGAACGCCCTCCCACCAGATGTCAAGGGAAATAAACAACTATATGACTTTTAGAGACATCTGAAGGGCAGCTCTGTTTAGGGAAGTTTTAAATGTTTGATGTTTTATTGTGTTTTTAATATCCTGTTGGAAGCCGCCCAGAGTGGCTTGGGAGTAAGTAAGTAAGTGTTTGTTTGTTTGTTTGTTTGTTTGTTTGTTTGTTTGTTTGTTTGTTTGTTTGCTAACCAAAGATGGATAATCTGCTTTCTCTTCTTAGGGTTCTTTATCTGTAAAAAGGACTTGGACAGCTGTTCAAATAAAGAACACCTTTAAACAGAGGACTATCCTCTATAAAGTAAAACACATGGCCACACCAAAAAATTAAGACACCATCTCAGAATCCCTATTTGAACTAGCAGTTCAAACATTTCATGTTCTGTCTGGAACAAGAAACAGACTTGTTCAATGGAACGGAACAAAATGGAGCCAGTTTGCCTGGTACCCAAGTATTGCATGGTGGTTTCCAAGAATGGAGCAGAAATCAAACCCCCATCCAGTCCCTTTAGTGTACATGTGTTCTGTAGCTGTAGGTCAGTCTTCCCCAACTTGGTGCCCTCCAGATGTTTAGGACTACAACTCCCAGGCAGCACTACTTTAACTAGACCCAGCCAGCCATGGTACCTTAATTAAAAGGAGAAAAATATCCAGCCTTGTTAAAATTCAGCAAGCAGACAAAGAAAGAAACTCAGGAGGTGGGAAACTGGCCCAAAAAGTAAGCATCCAGTTTAGTCCCCTGATAGAATACAAACCACTTTGCACTACACACAAAACATAGGTGGTTGGTATATTTTCAAACCACCGCTGGAGTTTATAGGCCAGAAAATTGATATTTATGCTCAAATAAAAGTTCAGAGGTATTTTTAGATTATATTTTGAAAAAATGTATTTTTGTGTGTGTGTGCCAACTCTAAATCTGGGGTATTTCAGACCTTGGAAAACTCTAAAAAAGCACCATGGTGGCACATTTTCAATGAGAATTAAGGATCAAAGCAGACTACAAGGAATAGGATGTTGGAGATGAGTTTAAAGAGCACAGCAATCTGCTACTATGGGAGATCAGCTGCCAGGTTCTTCCAAAAGGATCAAATCCCAATGTGGATTGCAATAAGTAACTGAGAGTCCATAACCTTTGCGCAAAATAAGAGGTGTGTGAGGTTGTGTTCCAGCCCCATAAATTTTCTTGCTTGTGTAAGCTGGTCTTTGCCTATTCCTTTTATTTATTTTTCCTCTGGACAATGTGCAAATCTAGTGGGGTGCATAAAGGCTAAAACAATTCTGGCACAGCTGTTCCTGTCCAGGGAAATACATGCAGCAGAAGATTATTTTAAACTGGAGACATTCCAGGCTAAGAGCTTAGCTGACCTTTGTTCCCCAGCATCCAGTTCTTAAAGATTAGTGGTTTTTGAAAAATGCAACTAGAAAAATAATCCACAGACTACTGTAACTTTGATACAAAGGAAGGAAGGAATTTTGGTGTTTAGTCAACTAAACTTTGAATTGACAGAAATTAGGTTAAGCAACTATTTTTTATCAATTTAAAAAATGTCTCCAGTTAATTGGAGAGCTAGGTTTTTTAAAGTATTATTTCAAATGTAAACAGTTAAAGAGCCACCAATGACAGTTTTTTAAAGTATGTTAAAGTATTTTAAAAATTTTAAACCATTTTTAAATGGTTTAAATTTTTAAACCAGTTTTTAAAAGTATTATTTCAAATGTAAAGAGTTCAAGATCCACCAGTGACAGCAAGTACCAATACCATTTTAGAAGAGACTTTTCTTCTTGAAAACAGAAAGGAAATCCTCTTTTGAGATAGAAACAAGCCTGTATGAGGAACAGTTGAAGGAGCTGGGTATGTTTAGCCCGGAAAGGATGATAATAATAATAATAATAATTTATTATTTATACCCCGCCCATCAGGCTGAGTTTCCCCAGCCACTCTGGGCGGCTCCCAATCAGTGTTAAAAACAGTACAGCGTTACATATTAAAAACTTCCCTGAACAGGGCTGCCTTAAGATGTCTTCTGAATATCAGGTAATTATTTATCTCTTTGACATCTGATGGGAGGGCGTTCCACAGGGCGGGCGCCACTACCGAGAAGGCCCTCTGTCTGGTTCCCTGTAGCCTCACTTCTCGCAATGAGGGAACCGCCAGAAGGCCCTCGGCGCTGGACCTCAGTGTCCGGGCTGAACGATGGGGGTGGAGACGCTCCTTCAGGTATACAGGACCGAGGCCATTTAGGATGAGACTAAGAGGAGATATGATAGCCATCTTCAGATATCTCAAGGGCTGTTACATGGAAGAGGGAACAAGCTTATTTTCTCCTGCTCTGGAGGCTAGGACTCGAACCAATGGCTTCAAGTTAAAAGAAAGGAAATTGTGACTAAACATCAGGAAGATTTTTCTGACAGTTGAGAGCTGTTCCGATAGTGGAATGGACTCCCTCTGGAGGTTGTGGAATCTTTCTTTGGATGTTTTTAAGCAGAGGTTGGGTGACCATCTCTCATGGATGCTTTAACTGAGATTCCTGCATTGCAGGGGGTTGGACTAGATGACCCTTGGGTCCCTTCCAACTCTGCAATTCAATGATTCTATGTGCTTGCTGTGATATTGTGCAAGCCCTCTCTGAAGAACATTTTTCTTCAGAACATGCGGTGGTGATTGGACAGCTGTTTATTTTAGCCGTAGGAAAACTTGTGCAGATATTAATTAATTAATTAATTGTGGTTTCTCAATTGGGTGCCGCCCTTAAATAAAACAAGGCTTTGTTTTTTCTTTCATTGTTCAAATCCGCGTGCCACAGAAGCCTACATTGTGTGGGTGTTTATGCGTGAAGTGTAAGTGGCTTCCATTAACCTTTTCTCCCTGACCCAGCTATTGTCTGAATGCTCCAGCTTGTCAGAGTTTTCTGCTTCTAAGCATAGCTGTCAAGTGTCCCTTATTTGAAGGGACAGTCCCTTATTCCAGCGCCATGTCCCACTGCTGTCCCTTATTGATGGATGTCCCTTAAATGTCCCTTAAATGATGTCCCTTAAATTTCAAAGGAAGCAGCTCCTCTCCCTCCCTCCTTGCCGGCCAGGGAGGAGGGAAGCTCCAACTGTGTTGCTTGGCTGTGTTGCTCACCCAATAAGAAGTCTAAGAACGACTGGGGGGTGGAGCTTGCATGCCTTGTGTGTGGCTAGTTAATGCAAGCTGAGGGGTTTTTTGAATGCTGGACGCCATTTTGTTGCACGTGCTGCTGCAAACTTTGCAGTGCAAAGCCAGGCCGGGGAGCCATCTTAAGTTGAGGCTGCATAGGCCTTGTGGTGCATGTGATTCAGATTCTATTCTATTGAACCTCTGGTTACAAAGTTGGTTGGACAGTGTTCTCGAAGCTACCAGCATGAGTTTGACCAGACTGAAGGAGGGCCACACATTATCAGACACCATATGCAAATTGTGCAAAATACGAGCTCAACATAACAAGGTTTGCTCCAGTCAGATCTTTAACTCCAGAGAGAATCAATTTGCATAAATAATACAATACAACACTACCACATCACTGATCAATTAAGAACCACTAAATCTCTTTATAATGGCCCAGTCTATCTACATGGACAGCACTCAAAAATTCAGCCACTATTAAAGTAATTTGATTAGTCCTGTCTGAGAGCAGGTCCTGAACAGTTGGTAGCATAGAATTGACCCTGTTGAGCTGTATAGTTGTATATATAACTCAATAGGCTCAATTCTATTGAGTTGTATATATATCAGCCTACTGTTTCATTCTGCTACCAAGGCCGAATCAGTGCTGCGTGCCATGAAGTTTGTTCTTGTACAGTTGATTTAAGAATTAAAATTTAAAGTGTGGGGTGGCATGAGGGAAGCCAAATCATAGAGTAATAGTGTTGCAAGGGACCCCAAGGGTCATCTAGTCCAACCCTCTGCAATGCAGGAATCTCAGCTAGAGCATCCTTGACAGATGGCCATCCAGTCACTGCATAAAAACCTCCAAGTAAGTTGAGTTCACAACCTCCCGAGGAAGTCTGTTCCGCTGTTGAACAGCTCTTACAGTCAAAAAGCTTTTCCTGTTTAGTCGGAATCTCCTTTCTTGGTTCGAGTCCTATCCTCCAGAGCAGGAGAAAACAAGCTTGTTTCCTATTCCCTCTTTCATGCAACATCTCTTGAGATATTTAGCAATGGCTATGATATCTCCAACAAAGGTCCATATAGTAAAAGCTATGGTTTTCCCAGTAGTGATGTCTGGAAGTGAGAGCTGCACCATAAAGAAGGCTGATCGCCGAAGAATTGATGCTTTTGAATTATGATGCTGGAGGAGACTCTTGAGAGTCCCATGGACTGCAAGAAGAACAAACCTCTCCATTCTGAAGGAAATCAGCCCTGAGTGCTCACTGGAAGGACAGATCGTGATGCTGAGGCTCCAATACTTTGGCCACCTCATGAGAAGAGAAGACTCCCTGGAAAAGACCCTGATGTTGGGAAAGATGGAGGGCACAAGGAGAAGGGGACGACAGAAGACGAGATGGTTGGATAGTGTTCTCGAAGCTACCAGCATGAGTTTGACCAAACTGCAGGAGGCAGTGGAAGACAGAAGTGCCTGGCATGCTCTGGTCCATGGAGTCACGAAGAGTCGGACACGACTAAACAACAACATGATATCGCCTATCAGTACTTTGCTCATGCTGTGGTTCCAGTCCGAAACTATCCGTGGCAGTATGCCTCTGAATGGCTAGTTTCTGGGAATCACAAGTGAGGAGACTCTGCTGTGTTTACGTCCTGCGTTTGCGCTTCCCATTGGCATGAGGTTAGCCACTGTGAGAACAGGATGCTAGATGACATGGCCTACTACTGGACTGATCCAACGGGGCCAGACACTTCCCCCTTCAAGCCGTGAGAGACCCCAGGGGTTTCAGCACTTAGTGTTCTGTTTCCTTGGAATGAAGGTCAGCAGAAACTGTAGTGTTTTTAGAATGTATGGTTTTATTTACAATCTGAGCATAGGATAGAGGCTCTTGCAGCACTAACACCCCCAAAGAGCTAGCATTTCCATTAGTTACAACTCTAGATCCAACAGAGCAAAAACCTGTCTCTCCGCAGTTTCTCACCTGCTTTTAACCTTATAACTCTGGTTGTTGTTCCTCCTACATACCAGCTAGGTGAGTGGGATTAGGGAAGGGCCCACCCATTTGCTTCAATGAATGGCACCCCACAACTTCTTTGTATATGCTAAATCGTGGTACTTAACTAGTCAGCCAAAGCCCAGTGCCTTGTTTAACAGGTTCCACAGCCTCTCCTACTAGATTATATCCCTTATTGGATACAGGATCATAGGCCTGGAGGGGAGCCAAGGAAATCATCTGGACTGGACTGCCCCCCAAGCCCATACACTTGACACCTCCTCTGTCTCATAACGTTATGTTCTTAAACCCTGGAGAGACATCAGCTTCGATGGATTAGAACACTTCATGGAGGATGAGGCTCTCCGTAGCCACGAGCCATAATGTCTGTGGTAAATTTCCAGCCAGAGACAGCATGCCTCTGAATACCAATGGCTGAGAATCACAAACACATCATCCACCTTCCAAAGGGAACGAAACCCTGCTGCACGGCACCTGAAACGTTTTCATGACTCGAAATAAGTGGGGAGCGCATAAAAATTATAATGAAGCCCATTGGGTGCTGATTGAAATGACAGAAACGGCATTAAAATGTCAGCTAGGCTCAGGCTCCCTGTGCTGCTCTGGGTGCTAGGCCAGGAAAAATAAATATATATATACACTAAAGGCTGCCCTAAGGCAGGCAGCTGCAGTAAGCCCTGCCAAGGCACTGAGGCTCTGCCAGCTGCCCAAGGATGTCAGGTGCGGATGCCAGCCCTGTACAAATATAGATAATAAAACTGCATTGAACTGGAGTTGGACCCCATCTGCACTATGCATTTAAAGGCAGTATCATACTACTATAAACGGTAATGGCTTCCCCCAAAGAATTATGGGGAATGATGGACCTGGCACAAGACTCTTCCCTGCACCAGGCCTTCTCTGGCTCCCAGGAACAGCGACAGAGGAGGGGGCGGAATAGGTGGCCACAGTCCGCAGCTCTCCTCCCTCTGCTTCCTCCAATGTGAAGCCATTCCGATTAGTGTACCTCAACAAAGATGGGAAATAGGGACTCTGTGCTACAAAGTGAGAAGCCGTGATGGCTTAAGGTCCTGACATTCTCGGGGCTGCTGGACACTAGGCAGTTCCTCTTCCCAGGGAACTCTGGGAATTGGAGCTCTGTGAAAGGAACAGGCAGAGCCGCCTTCCCATTGGTGTTAGTGGTTCATTGCGCCAGGGCGCCGGTCTCTCAGGAATGCCCTAGCAAGTGGGGGAGCTGCACGGCTTTGCCGGCAGCCTCCCCTTTCCCTGCATGCCCCCCATCTGCACCCCGCCAACTATATGGCTGGTGGGTGAGCAGCTTCCTTCCCAAGCCTCCGCAGGAGGAGAGCAATCCCTGCAGAGGCTTAGGATGGCCTCTGCATCTGCTAAAGACGGCTCTGCTCCTAGTCGTCATTGTCCTCCTCCTGCTTCCTGCCAAAAGGCTGTGTGCAGCCTTCTCGGGTCCCCCGACGCCGGAGAGCACGTCCACCAGCACGTTTTCCTGCTTGATTGCTGCCACCACACCAGGGTTCAGGGCAGTGGAGGAGGCAGAGGACATTTTCCACCGCCCCTCCCTTGTTTTGGAGTTGCCAGGGGAGGGGCGCCGGAGGGATCTTTGCACCACAGCGCCAGATATGCTTAAGACGGCCCTGGGAACAGGGTCCTCTGAACAACGCTCAGCACCCTTGACAAAATGTCCCAGGATTCTTGGTTTGATACTGTTTAAAAGGTATAGTGCAAATGGGGCCTTAGTGAGTTTCCTACAGAAAGCAACACAGCCAAGGATTGGAGAGGCAGTTTAATTGATATGATCGATGGAGGAGGGGTAGAGTTACAAGACCAATACTAACTGCACCCTCAAGAGATTTCATCCACCTTCACTAATCCACCTATTTTCCAGGGACATCCCTGATTTAGAGAAGCTGTCCCAGTTTCTGATTTGATCCTGGAATGTCCCACTTTTCCTTAGGATGTCCCTATTTTCATTGGAGAAATGTTGGAGGGCATGGAGTTATCCGACCCTAAAGCCATCTGAAGGCAATCCTGTACAGGGAAGGGTTTTCCCCCCAAACTGTTTAATGTTTTATTATGTTCTTATATATGTTGGAAGCTGCCTAGAGCAGTGTTTCCCAACCGGTGTTCCGCGGCACACTAGTGTGCCGCGGAACGTTGCCTTGTGTTCCGTGGGAGGGAGGCGGGCGAGTCGGGCGGCGAGAGGCGGGGCGGCGGCGGCGAGCACACGCGGGGCGGCGAGCGAGCTCCCTCCCACATCCCATCGCCGCTCGCTTCGGCCGGCCTACTGGAGGAAGGCGCGAAAACCTCGCGCATGCGCAGGCCTTCCGCCTGCGACAGCCCAGTAGGCCAGCCGAAGCGAGCGGCGATGGGATGTGGGAGCTCGCTCGCTCGCCGCCCCGCGTGTGCTCGCCGCCCGACTCGCCCGCCTCCCTCCCACGGCACACCAGCCTACCTCCGTGGGAGGGAGGCGGGCGAGTCGGGCGGCGAGAGGCGGGGCGGCGGCGGCGAGGAGAGGCCACCCAGCGCGGGGCTCTCGCCGTCTGCCTGCCTGGCTGCCTGCGAGCTCGGCGGGCAGCGCTTCCGCCCGCAGCGCCCGCCTCGCGGCTCTCATTCCCTGCCCCTGCCAAAGCTCACCCAGCCAAGCCGCGCTCTCCTTCCTGCCTCGCTTTGCTGCCTCCTCCCCCCCCACCCCCAAAGCTTGGAGGTTCCCCGGCAGGAAGGAGGGAACTTAATCCTCTCCAAGGGCTGCGGAAAACAGACATGCAAATGGGGGCTTGCCAGCTCTTCAAGCGCCGCTGGCTTTCTTCGGGAATTACCGCCCGCCGAGCCCGGTAACGCTGACAGGCCGAGCCGCGGGGCTTGGCAGCGCAGCCGGCAGAGTGTGGGAAAGGGCGGCCGCCACGCGCCGGGCAAGGCGAGACTCGACGGGGAGGACACCGGCAGCAGCGCCCCCCCCCCCAGAAACCCGCTCCGGGCAGGTAATTCACAGAGAGTGGACAGAAGGAAGCCTTAAAGGGCTTCAGCCTCCCAGAGTGGCGGGGAATAATAATAATAATAATGATAATAATAAAATTGACAGGGGGTGTTTTTCTAGGTGAGGGGGTGGGGACTGTAATAACAAAAAAATCAGCTCTATATCAACCGCTGTTTTGCAATGAGAAATTGCAAATAAGGAAGATCAAAAGGAGAATGTTTTTTTTGGGGGGGACTCTCTTCCTCTTCCTCCTCCTCCTCTCGTTCTTGCTCCTCTTCCTGGCAAAAGGGCTGCTGAGACCCCTTCTCTCTTGGGTGCCGGTGGGTGCTGTGACGTTGACGCTGCTGTGGCAAGTGCCTTTACTTAGCAGAGTGCATTCCCCTTTACACAGGAGGGGAGGGGAAAAAAATTGAAACTTACACTTTCGTGCATCCCTCCCGGCGCGACGCTGCGTGCTGACGTCACGGGGCTGTAATGGTGGTGTGCCTCGAGATTTTTTTCATCAAACAAGTGTGCCTTTGCCCAAAAAAGGTTGGGAAACACTGGCCTAGAGTGACTGGGGCAACCCAGTAAGATGTGTGGGGTATAAATAGTAAAATTATCATTATGGAATGGGACGTCCCTGTTATGTACTGAAGTTCTCACCCTGGGTCAGCAGGGGGATACTGTAGATAGTTATGCAAATGAAGGATCGAAAGTGACGTTCAGTGATTGGATAGTTTTAGAAAGTTGCTACAGTAACGTTGTACTGGAGCTCTATATAAGCAGGCTGACTGAGCCCTTCAGTTCAGTTCTGTTCTGGCCTCTGAATAAACAAGAGCTGTTTGAAGAATCGCTGTGTCGTCTGATATGTTCACCCACAACTGAACAGTCCCTATTTTCATTGGATAAATGTTGGATGTTATCCTATGCGCACATTATACCTTTAAAGCATATTCAGAGCACATTTTTCTCCTCAAAGAATTCTGGGCTCTGTAGTGTACCCTCACAGAGTTGCAATGCGCAGCAACCTTAAACAAACTACAATGCCCAGAATTCTTTGAGTGAAGAAATGTGCTTCGGCTGTGTTTTAAGGGTGTGTTGTGTGCACATAGCCATACTGTGATGGGGCTTAGAGATGAAGTGGAGAGGAAATCTTAAATGCGTTGCAGCATTTCTGCTTCACTGGCAACCTTCCATTCTTTCATATCCTGAAGTCGCTGGCAATTAACATAATTAACTATATGTTGCACATTTTTCTTTCAGAAAGAGCTGCCACCTCTTGTCATCTTGCAAAGCTTGCCTTGACTTTGCACAGATCGTTCAAAGTAGCGATTCCTTTGACCTTGCACCAAAAGATGGACTTGAGTGAAAACTGGGACTTGGATGATGCCAACTGGCTGACCCACAGTGGAATTCTTCATTTTCTCAATGCTTTAAGAGGTACGGTATTCCAGATGGCTGTTAGATCTTACCCACTTCTAAGGATGGAAGGCTTTGCCAGTTTTGATTCTCTCGGTTTCTCATTTTTCCAATCTTAAATGCAGTTCACCATATTTTGCAGCAACATGTGGGGTTTTTTTCAAAGTCCTAATGAAAAATTTTCAGTATTTTATTCCATTCCCCCCCCAAAAAATAACTACATGTTTACATGTGGTTTTGACTAATGTACACATTTTTGGAAACAATCTTCCTTAATATAAGGCATGTTCTTTTCACTAATATTTTCATTTTTATGCATATTTCCCCCTAATATATGCATTTTTGCAAACATTGTTCAGTTGGATTTTTATTCTTATTTTTTTTTAAAAAATTTGGACAAGTGCTGAAGGGACAGTGCAACTTTGAAAGGATAGCTCTTTGCATTTCATAGGTTATACTGAACTTAAATTTTCCTCCCAGGCCAATAGTGGAGATCAGAGGAAAGGAGAAATAACAAAACAGTTAAACACTCTCTCCTAGATACCTGCTTTCCTAGTGTTTCCTACATGTCTGTTAAAATAAGTTGGAGATCCTAATCGCAGATCTCTTGCTGCATTACATTTAGGTTGGCTTTCAGGCTGACTGTATACCCAATAATAATAAAAATAGCAAATAACAGTTTGCTTTCTACATGTGTAAGGGGCTTTTTGTAGTGAGGGTGATCTAGGATGGGAACCAAAGTGTTTGCACTGTGTTGCATTGAAGGAAGGATTCTAAAGGCACACAGAGATAATTAGCAACCTTTGGTAGCCCTATTTATTATTAAAAGTTGTCCTATGTTAAGAGTGGATTTGTTTCTTAGGATCCCTGTCTCCACTGTTAACCCCATTTCAATACTCTGCAGCAGAAGACATTGCACCTTTTCATTAACCAGGGGTAGTAAACCTATGGCAGATATTTGTGGGACTACGACTGCCATCATCATTGACCATTGGCTATGCTGGCTGGCGCTGCCAAAATATCTACAGGGGAATACAGCCTCTTATCCAAGTGTACGCACAGGCAACCAGTAGTCTGACTCTTTCATCCATGGCTTTATAATAACGGTTTATGAAGCAGTAGACCAGGGGTCAGCAAACATTTTCAGCAGGGGCCCAGTCCACTGTCCCTCAGACCTTATTGGGGGGCTGGACTATATTTTGGAAAAATAAATAAATGAACGAATTCTTATGCCCCACAAATAATCCAGAGATGCATTTTAAATTAAAGGGCACATTCTACTCATGTAAAAACACGCTGATTCCTGGACCGTCCACGGGCCGGATTTAGATGGTGATTGGGCTGGATCCGGCCCCCGGGCCTTAGTTTGCACACCCATGCAGCAGACAAATGTCTGCATGGGGCCACTGGCTTCGAATCCTCATTCAGCCATGAGGCTCAGTGGGTGATCTAGGCTTCGTTGCTCTTTCTCAGCCTAATTTGCCTCAGAGTGGCTGAGAGAAAAATATAGGCTAAATCCACTTCTAAGGCACTGAGGGGGTTTTTTTGGGGGGGGAGGAGGGAGGCTAATATAAATAAAGAAAGCAGGCAGGGAGACCCGTTGCTTTCTCCATGACACCATAGGGTGATAAAAATGTTGCAGGCCTGATGAAAAAGGGGGTGAAAAAGCTGCAAACAGGTGCAGAGAAGAAGTGAAGATTAACATTCCCCCTGCACCCCACTTTATCCTACCAAATGAGAAGTACTCTGGCTCCACAAATACCTATGGACTATGTGGGCTGCTTCTGTGATTACCGGTACTTACTCTACATTCAGAAGACTGTGGCATTTTGTCGATTTATTCAATTTGGATCTGGTCATTACTATTTTTATTTTTATTTTTTGTGGGAGGGGGATACAATTTCTAAAACACAACCTAAAAAAAGGATGGAGAGTTAATGCCTATTACGCTTGCAGAATATGCCTGCTTTGGTTGCCTAGCAACCAATGCGAGGCAGGCTCAGTTGGCAGAAAGGGGGCTGCCTTGACTGAGAAGGAGGTAGCTGTGTCAATTCAGGTGGGTAAGAGAAAGGAATGCTCCATTCACTCCTCACATCTGAAAGCCACAGATGGCTTTTTCAGAACAAACTTTGGGTTCCCCCAAAGGAAGAAGATGGCACCAGGGAGGCGTTGCCAAAATAAGGAGGTGAGAGTCGACAAAGAGGCTGAGCAACCATCTATCAGAGTATTTGGCCACTGCAAAGTTTGTGGGCTGATGAGACCGAATAGCATCCTTCTGCGATGGAGATGCTTTTTCCTGTGTCCAAAGCTTATTGTCGTAATCAATCAAATCAGGCAGTGCTGAATTTAGGCACGGTATGAGGAGTGGTCCAAACTAAGTAGCTAAGAGAGAAGACCTGCCACTCTGCATCAATTATGACAAATGCCATTACTCTGGTTTTTCAAAAGGTTTGTTTGCTTCTCTCCCCCACCAGACACCGAGGCTTCCAAAGGTGATCCAGTGATCTTTGGTGCCCATCAGATAGGTAAGTAAATATCTTTGGAATTATTCGCATCTTTTGCAGTACAGTTTTGAGATATTTTAGGCTGCAGCCCTGTAGGAACTCGGTGGGATTTACTTCTGAGTAGATGTGTACAGGATTCACTGTTAATTGCTGAAAATACAGGATGGCTATATTTTCCTGTGGGGTTTTTTGGCGAGTTTTTAAGGGCTGAGCAAAAATGGCTTCACGGAAGTATTCGCTCTGTTTGTGTGTGATGAAATTGTGGGTGACATTTTGCTGAATATTCTTGGCAGGCGGAAGCAAAATTCCGCAACAGAAAATTCTGAGGGATTCCAGCTCCCTTGAAACTCCATGGTTACTTCATACTCGTGGATGAATGAGCTAGGAGAGCCAGGCTGGAAAAGACAGGAGCCCAAGCCCATTGCTTCCTTCACTAATATTGAGAAATATTAAAAACTGGATCCACAGATGAACTCAAAACTCATGGGGGGCAACATAGGGGGTGATGTCTTCCTGAACGTTCTCCAGGGGAGGACTGCAGTCGTCTAACAATAACAGCTTGAAAAAAGAGCATTTTTCAAAAAAAAATTGTCAGAAAATTATTTTCTGAGAAATTTTGGCTTTGATGTGAGATTTCTGCCGCTTGGAAGCTTTAGTCACCTGTGTTGGAGGTTTATTGTGAATCTAGCTTGACCAAAGAGGCTGTACTTGCAGAACTGTTGCTTGCTCCAAGTGTGGTGGCAATTGACCTCTAATCAATGCTAGCCCTTAAACAAATGGCACCCCAGGCAAAAAATGAGAATGTTTGGTCTCCTTTTCCCTTTGCTAGGTTTTGGATATCTTGCTATTTTTTGTTTGCTTTCGTAGGCTACTGCACAACTTTGACGCACGATTTAATCAAGCTGTTGTACATTTTTCTGTGAATAGTTATAATCGGTACCATAATATCAACGTAATGTTATCCGTGTGGGCCAGTGCTGTCTTTGCAAGCAAATCTGTATTGTTTGTTTCAGGTGTTGAGTGGGTAGCCTGTGACAATCACACCCACATGATTTACTCAATTATCATTTGCTAAATCAGTCTCGGTATGTGATGGATCCTTTTGGTATTAGCTGCAGATGAATCCTACATTTGGGGCAGATTCTGCCTATTCTGCAACTGCAGCCCCACTGACTGGAAAATATTCCTAGGAAGAGAGGTCAAGTTAGATTGAAATCTTACAATGTCAGGGCATACTGACCTAGTCAATATGCTATGTGGCACTGCCTTTGAATCATAGAATGATCACGTTAGAAGCGACCTCAAAGATAATCAAGTCCAACCCGTGCAGGAAAAACATTGCTACAAGTGATTTGATGGCATACATTGTGTATGCCATCAAATGGCAGCAGTGCCCTTCAGCTCTCTATATTGGACGAACAGGCCAAACCCTACGCCAAAGGATAAATGGACATAAATCTGACATCAGGAATCACAAGACAGAGAAGCCAGTAGGAGAACACTTCAATCTCCCAGGACATCCAATACAGGATCTCAAAGCAGCTCTCCTATTACAAAAGAAATAGACTTGAAAGAGAAGTTGCTGAATTGCAACTTATCACTAAACTGATAACTATGGAGAGACCAGGTCTGAATAGAGATATTGGATTCCTGTCTCATTACATAATAATAATAATAATAAATTTTTATTTATATCCCGCCCTCCCCAGCCGAAGCTGGGCTCAGGGTGGCTAACAACAATCAAAATAATCCAACATTCTAAAATATTCATTATAAAATTAATTAAAATCAAATTAATGGCAACCATTAAGCAACATTCTGTGCAGATTGCCAGAGGCGGGGGTCAGGCTGTGCCCTGATCAAAGGCCTGGTGGAAGAGCTCTGTCTTGCAGGCCCTGCGGAAAGATGTCAGGTCCTGCAGGGCCCTAGTCTCTTGTGACAGAGCGTTCCACCAGATTGGAGCCGCAGCTGAGAAAGCCCTGGCTCTAGTTGAGGCCAGCCTAACCTCTCTGTGGCCTGGGATCTTCAGGATGTTTTATTTGCAGACCGTAAATTTCTCTGTGGGACATACCAGGAGAGGCGGTCCCGTGGGTACGAGGGTCCTAGGCCGTATAGGGCTTTAAAGGTTAAAACCAGCACCTTAAACCTGATCCTGTACTCCACCGGGAGCCAGTGCAGCTGGTATAGTACCGGATGAATATGATCTCGCAGCGAAGACCCCATAAGGAGTCTCGCCGTGGCATTCTGCACCCGCTGGAGTTTCTGGGTCAGTCTCAAGGGCAGCCCCACGTAGAGCGAGTTACAATAATCCAGTCTGGAGGTGACCGTCGCGTGGATCACAGTGGCTAGGTCAGGGCGAGAGAGATAAGGAGCCAACTGCTTAGCTTGGCGGAGATGAAAAAATGCCGCCTTTGTTATAGCTGTAATCTGCGCCTCCATAGAGAGGGAGGTATCGAAGATTACACCCAAACTCTTAACGGACGATGCTGGCACTAATTGCACCCTCGCAAGAGATGGGAGTTGCCCCCTCAATCCCATATCGCCCCGTCCCAGCCAGAGGACCTCTGTCTTCGAAGGATTTAACTTCAACCGGCTCCCATGTAACCATCCAGCCACAGCTTCCAGACATCTGGTCAGTGTGTCTGGGGCCGAGTCAGGATGGCCATCCATCAACAGATAGAGTTGGGTGTCATCGGCATACTGATGGCAACCCAGCCCAAAACTCCGGACAAGCTGGGCGAGGGGGCGCATAAAGATGTTAAAAAGCATCGGGGAGAGAATCGCACCCTGAGGCATTCCACACACCAAGGAGTGGCGCGATGACAATTCCCCCCCAAGTGCCACCCTCTGTCCCCGACCATATGCTAATCATCTGTATACTATCTCTGGCTTTTTCCTGTAGGACTAACTGCAGTCGTTAACAGGTTTGCCATACCCATTGAGTCAATCATCCATCTCCTACTACCCTCCTGAGGAAAACCCCACCCCACCCTCCCACTATATATAAGGGTCTGGTGACTTCTGTTTCAGTGTATCTGAAGAAGTGTGCATGCACACAAAAGCTTATACCAAGAACAAACTTAATTGATCTCTAAGGTGCTACTGGACAATATATATATATATAACCTGGGAACTTCCTCTCTGCCCAGAACATTGGAGGCTATACACCACACCCCCTCAACAGTATTTATAGGAACTCAAACACTGAGATCCTGCTCTGTTCCAGTAACAAGAAGCCGAAAGCACCAGCCTGAAGATGACGAGTGAGACCTCGTCGAAACGTCGCCTAGACACCCCAACTTTTACACGGGAAGACACCCGAGGACACCAAAACCTGCATTCCTGTACCCGTGAAAATCTACGAAAGCAAATATCTCACCTCTACGGGGAGGAAACCTTCCAGCTGACAAGAACCTACGAGAAACTAGAAATCCGAAGAGCCACCATCTTATGTGATCCCTCAAGTAATTAAGGAACAAAAGAAGAAAAGGCACACTAACCTGGGAACTTCCTCTCTGCCCAGAACATTGGAGGCTATACACCACACCCCCTCAACAGTATTTATAGGAACTCAAACACTGAGATCCTGCTCTGTTCCAGTAACAAGAAGCCGAAAGCACCAGCCTGAAGATGACGAGTGAGACCTCGTCGAAACGTCGCCTAGACACCCCAACTTTTACACGGGAAGACACCCGAGGACACCAAAACCTGCATTCCTGTACCCGTGAAAATCTACGAAAGCAAATATCTCACCTCTACGGGGAGGAAACCTTCCAGCTGACAAGAACCTACGAGAAACTAGAAATCCGAAGAGCCACCATCTTATGTGATCCCTCAAGTAATTAAGGAACAAAAGAAGAAAAGGCACACTAACCTGGGAACTTCCTCTCTGCCCAGAACATTGGAGGCTATACACCACACCCCCTCAACAGTATTTATAGGAACTCAAACACTGAGATCCTGCTCTGTTCCAGTAACAAGAAGCCGAAAGCACCAGCCTGAAGATGACGAGTGAGACCTCGTCGAAACGTCGCCTAGACACCCCAACTTTTACACGGGAAGACACCCGAGGACACCAAAACCTGCATTCCTGTACCCGTGAAAATCTACGAAAGCAAATATCTCACCTCTACGGGGAGGAAACCTTCCAGCTGACAAGAACCTACGAGAAACTAGAAATCCGAAGAGCCACCATCTTATGTGATCCCTCAAGTAATTAAGGAACAAAAGAAGAAAAGGCACACTAACCTGGGAACTTCCTCTCTGCCCAGAACATTGGAGGCTATACACCACACCCCCTCAACAGTATTTATAGGAACTCAAACACTGAGATCCTGCTCTGTTCCAGTAACAAGAAGCCGAAAGCACCAGCCTGAAGATGACGAGTGAGACCTCGTCGAAACGTCGCCTAGACACCCCAACTTTTACACGGGAAGACACCCGAGGACACCAAAACCTGCATTCCTGTACCCGTGAAAATCTACGAAAGCAAATATCTCACCTCTACGGGGAGGAAACCTTCCAGCTGACAAGAACCTACGAGAAACTAGAAATCCGAAGAGCCACCATCTTATGTGATCCCTCAAGTAATTAAGGAACAAAAGAAGAAAAGGCACACTAACCTGGGAACTTCCTCTCTGCCCAGAACATTGGAGGCTATACACCACACCCCCTCAACAGTATTTATAGGAACTCAAACACTGAGATCCTGCTCTGTTCCAGTAACAAGAAGCCGAAAGCACCAGCCTGAAGATGACGAGTGAGACCTCGTCGAAACGTCGCCTAGACACCCCAACTTTTACACGGGAAGACACCCGAGGACACCAAAACCTGCATATCTATAGTAATATATATTTTGCTTTCGTAGATTTTCACGGGTACAGGAATGCAGGTTTTGGTGTCCTCGGGTGTCTTCCCGTGTAGAAGTTGGGGTGTCTAGGCGACGTTTCGACGAGGTCTCACTCGTCATCTTCAGGCTTGTGCTGTTCGGCTTCTTGTTAACTGAGGAACAGAGCAGGATCTCAGTGTTTGAGTTCCTATAGAATACTGTTGAGGGGGTGTGGTGTATAGCCTCCAATCGTCTGGGCCAGAGAGGAAGTTCCCAGGCTAGTGGCCTATTCTCTTTTGTCCTTGGGAAGCATGTGGGAATTAAGTGTTGTCTCGGCAGTGCGTAGGAACAAGGATCACATAAGATTGGTGGCTACTTCAGGAATTTCTAGTTTCTCGTAGGTTCTTGTCAGCTGGAAGGTTTCCTCCCCGTAGAGGTGAAGATATTTGCTTTCGTAGATTTCACGGGTACAGGAATGCAGGTTTTGGTGTCCTCGGGTGTCTTCCCGTTGTAGAAGTTGGGTGTCTAGGCGACGTTTCGACGAGGTCTCACTCGTCATTCTTCAGGCTGGTGCTTTCGGCTTCTTGGTTACTGGAACAGCAGCAGGATCTCCAGTGTTTGTAGTTTCCTATAGAATACTGTTTGAGGGGGTGTGGTGATATAGCCTCCCAATGTCTGGGCAGAGAGGAAGTTCCCAGGCTAGTGGCTGCCTATCTTCTTTTGTTCCTTTGGAAGCATGTGGGAATTAAGTTGTTGTCTCGGCAGTTGCGTAGGAACAAGAGATCACATAAGATGGTGGCTCTTTCGGATTTCTAGTTTCTCGTAGGTTCTTGTCAGCTGGAAGGTTTCCTCCCCGTAGAGGTGAGATATTTGCTTTCGTAGATTTTCACGGGTACAGGAATGCAGGTTTTGGTGTCCTCGGGTGTCTTCCCGTGTAGAAGTTGGGGTGTCTAGGCGACGTTTCGACGAGGTCTCACTCGTCATCTTCAGGCTGGTGCTTTCGGCTTCTTGTTACTGGAACAGAGCAGGATCTCAGTGTTTGAGTTCCTATAAATACTGTTGAGGGGATGTGGTGTATAGCCTCCAATGTTCTGGGCAGAGAGGAAGTTCCCAGGCTAGTGTGCCTATTCTTCTTTGTTCCTTTGGAAGCATGTGGGAATTAAGTTGTTGTCTCGCAGTTGCGTAGGAACAAGAGATCACATTAAGATGGTGGCTCTTCGGATTTCGAGTTTCATCGTAGGTTCTTTGCAGCTTGGAAGGTTTTCCTCCCCGTAGAGGTGAAGATATTCGCCTTTCGTAGATTTTCACGGGTACAGGAATGCAGGTTTTGGTGTCCTCGGGTGTCTTCCGTGTAGAAGTTGGGGTGTCTAGGCGACGTTTCGACGAGGTCT